>VDFB02173633.1:192036-221716 GCA_007258455.2 Sequoia sempervirens
CTTCCCCTTCTGGTCAACAAGAAAGGTGTTTAGTCCTTCTTGGGGAAGGTAAACTTCATTAGCAAATTTATTTATGATTTTGTAGGAATAATTAGGCCAATTACCCTAATATTGAAAAAGGGTCAAACATTTAAATGCACAAAAGAAGCCAAAGAGACCTTTGAGAAAGTCAAGGATTCTATCTCTTTCATTCATGTTCTGGTCAACCCAGACTTATCAAAGGACTTCATAATGTATGTATTCAGTAGCAAGTCAAGCATTGCTATTGTCTTAACTCAGAAAGATGGTGAGGGAAAGGGAGAAAATCCAATAGCATTTCACTCTCGGGCCCTGAAGGAATATGAAACAAACTACAAATTTTTAGAGAGGCAAGCGTTTACAATAGTTAAGGGACTCAAGAAGTTTTGACACCTAATCTCTTGCAATAAGGTGATTTTTTATGTCACGCATTCTAGTGTGTGCAAACACATCATGGAAGGAGAAATCACCGAGAAAAGAGCCAATTGGATCACCAAGATCCTTTAGTATGACATCGAGGTCAAACCTACAAAGACTGTTTGGAGAAGAGGAATGCATGAGTATCTTGTGCATGATGAAGAAATAGCCACTAAAGAAGAGCAAAAGAAACTAGTCCTAGCGAACGAGTCAGAGTCCGAAGGTTGTTGGCTAGCAAACAAAGTAAGGTTTATATACACGGGGAAATATTTGTCAGGCCTTCCTTCTTAGAAGAGGAGATTCTACTAGCTACAAAACAATGAATTCACGCTCATTGAAGGGATCATGTTCAAAAGAAATTTCAACGACATCTTGTTGCAGTGTGTTACCATAGGGGTATGTGCAGGATCATCATGGAAAAAATAGGCCCTTCAGTGGCAAAAAATTAAAAAAAATCAAAGTTAGGCAACTTGATGTAGAAATTTGAATAAGTTATCTATATTATTTCAAAGATATGTAAGAATAGAATCTATAGAAAATTGAATGCAGTTTCTAAACTACTAGGTTTTTTTTAAATCTATTTGGTGAAAATTTGAAATTTCAATGCAGTAGTATTTAAATTGCAAGGAAAAAATAAGAAGTAGGTGTCTGTCTGACCACCCTAACCACAATAAAATGATAATATTTTTTTATAAGATTTTAGATATACATAGAGGACTCATGTACAGATGTGATGCATATTTTTTGTAATTTTTTTTCCAAGTAATTAATTAATTATGAATTTTTTATTACAACTTTAAAAAAATATAAAAAATCCTATGTCTGACCACCTTAACTTGGTCAAAACTTCATCAAATTCATTTTTTTTAATCCTATAGTATCCAAAGCATAGAATGTGACACATGTTTCGGATTCAAAAAATGTGATACCATTTGAAAGGTATAGATGTTTTTCAATTAGCCTATAAATCAGGACTTTAGTTGTAATTCAAATAGAAAATGAATAATAATTATTTATTAAATTCAAAGTAAAACATAATTTATATTGGTGGAAAGCTGAGAATATCCTTTAAAAACCCTTTTTGTTTCATCAATTTTGGGTTAAAAAAGTTGTTAGCCACATGGGCCATCATATCACTTACATATCACCACTTTTTAGCCCATCATGATCCTGCACATACCCATAGAGCAAGCAAAAAGGATCCTTGACACTTACCACAACAATGTCGTGGGTGGACACTTCTCCACTAATACTACCGCCATAAAAATCATGTGCACGTGGTACTTCTAGCCAATGTTGTTCAATGATTCCTACGCTTTGGTAAAACAATGCAAGGAATGCTAGTTCTTTGTAGGAAGAAGGAAAATTTTCACAATGCCTCTCAATCTGATAGTGGTTGATGAGCCATTCACACAATGGGGTTTCAACTTCATTAGAATGATCAACCTAGCCTCCAGTGTAGGACATAAATGGATCTTAACGGCCACAGATTACTTCATGAGATGGACCGAAGTCGTGCCACTAAAGAATGCGGCAAAGGCAGAGATAGTGGATTTCCTAGAAGAATTGGTGACGAGATTTGGCTTGCCCAAAACTATCATCTCTGACAATGCTAAAGCTTTCCTAGGCTCCAAGGTAAGTCAATTCACACTTACACATGGTATATTCCTTAAAACATTATCAAATTACTACCCATAGGGGAATGGCTTAGCCAAGTCAACAAACAAAAATCTAGTCTAACTCCTCAAAATGATTGGGTCAGAATATCAAAGGGAGTGGCATAAAAACCTCCGAACAACACTCTGGGTGGACCACATAACTCCAAAGCAAGTCCTCAAGACTTCACCGTATGAGTTGGTTTATGGAAAATAGGCGTTATTGCCTATCTCTATGAATATTCCTATGTTGCAATTGCTAAAATCTCTTGAGGTGGAACGAAATGGCGCAATGGAGATGCAGTTAGCTGAGTTGCTAGAAGTACAAGAAAAAAGGGAAAAGTCCCTAACAGCCATGACTAACAGCCAAGTGGTTAAAAGGTGGTTTGACAAGAAAGTGTCTGACCAAGGTCTAAAGTCTAGATACTTAGTGCTAAAATTTAATGAAAGGGCAACGAAGCTGGGTCAGCACGAAAAGTTCAACAGCCTTTGGGAAGGCCCATTCAGGATAATTCAATGCAAGGAGCACAATGCATATGAGTTAGAAACTATGGGAAAAGAAGCGATGGGGATTCTAGTCAACGGAATTCACCTGAAATTATTCAATTAAGCTTGCTTAACATACCCATGTAAATATGTTTATAATGTTTTTCCTTTCTTTCCCTTCTGTTTTGTTGGCTAGTCTTTTTATTTATTCTATGGTTCGAGGAAAAAAGGAACAAGTGACCCATTATTGTAGAGAGTAAGGGAAATAAACTCATAGCTAAACAAAATAGAAAAATTAGATACCCACATGCATAATTGATACATACGTGCTAAAAGAAAAACAAGGTGACCCAGTTGCAAAATCCAAAAGAAGATAACAAGATGATTATATAAAGATATATTTTCATTATATATGCTTTGATATTTACATTTTCAAAATGGTTGAAAGGCAATGCTCCCAAAAGTATATAATCCTATTCTGCTTCTTTTATATATTTTACGAAAAGCCTTTTTCAGGCATGTATACAAAAAGTGAACTAATTACTATGAGATTTTTTTAAAAGCGAAAGGAAAAAACACGAGTCTTTAGTTCACAGCATGGGCAGTAGCAATGGACGCATCAACGGAAGCGTCCACAATATCCTCATCCATAGGGGAATTATCAACAGCAACAACATCATCCAAAGGAGCAAAAGCAAGCAGAGGGAACACCAAGTTCCTGAAGTCCATATACCAGTCGATGTCATACAATGACACCACGTTGTAGATGCGGAACAGGAAGTGGCAGGCTTGAGTTACCCTCTGACAGTGCTCATCTTGCGACTAGAGGTAAAAGCCACTCAAAAATGGCAGCCACAACACAACTGTGTCCTCTTCTATGAACCTCTGAAGGTCGCTCGCTGTTGGAAATCCCCCACCATATGCAACATTTTCAACAACCTCCTCGAGGCCATTCAGATACTTCTTGGGGAAAACTTCCTTTACCAAGCACAAAATCAATGGCTTAGATATTCCTATATCCAACATGGAGGCAACAAAATGTGAGCACATGTCAATGTTAACTCTATATATGTCCTCATACTCAAGGTAGTCCCATCCCAAGACCCATTTTATGGCTATGATTGACAACGAGTGCTTGTTCTTTGTCATCCTTTATAAATGCCTAGTAGAAATCTCACCTAAGAAAGCAATCTAAGACTTATGTGACACTAGCCTGATTGGGGTGTTCATCCTGTCAGACTCTCTATGAATACCTTAAAACTACCCTTGCAAAGCACCTAAGTCTAGCCTATGAGAATGCTACACAACTGCTAAACCAATTACCTAATATCAATTTTTCTCAAATCGCTAAATGTGATTTCACTACTGCTTAGATGCCTATTTATAGAAAAAGCGAGGAAATGCATGGTAATCTTCTTACCATAAATGTGATGGTAATCGAGTACCAACTTGAAAGTTGTGCCCAAGCTTGCTTGAATTTCCCACCCAGTTGTGTCTGCTCAGTATGGCTTGCTATGTGCAAAACTAATAAGGATTAATTAATCAGCCTAAGCTGCTGGCAGCAATCGGCGGTGTTATGCATGACCAAAGACTGAAGTGTCATTCTCCAGGTGTTTTTCTTTTCCCAAGGCAGAGCTCATATCTTTTCGAACGTTGATTGCATCTTTGGTTTAATCATTCCTTTTGGGATATTAATTTTCAACGCATACAAATGCTTAAGCTACTAGCAAGGCATCAACTCAAGTTCCAGGAAAATCGTACTGTACAATACGATTGCTAATTGTATTTATGAATTCTTGTCAAATAAAAGTGGCAAGTGATTCATCTCACACAAACCAAAGGATTGGCAGTACATGTCGAATTAAATGTAAAAAGGTAACCCTCATCTACCACCTTGAGAGAAAATAGCTGAGTATTACATGCAAAAATTTTGAGCACTTAAAAGGTCTTTTCACATATGTTTCCTAGAGAAAAAGCAATTTCTAATGCATAGCCAGAGCTGAGGTAAAGTTGTAGAAAAATTCAAGCTAAATAAAAAGCTTCCCACAAGTAAAATATGGAAGAAAGTTCAGGCCAAGAAGCTAGGCAAGTAGCGACACAAAGCTTATCTAAAGCTATGCGAGGGGCAATAGCCGTCAATGTCCTTGAGAGAATTTCTTATGCTACACCGAGTATTCCTAACAAGCCAAGGTGGGCAAACACAAAGGAATTAGACAAGCCGAAAGACTATAGAGACTAGAGCTTAATTCAAGAATATTGGGATAACATTCATGATCACTTTCTTGCAAAAAACCCTAAAGGATTGAGGGAAGCGACCTACAAAAGAATGAAGGTGTCCAAAAGGACAATGTTGACTGCAGAAAAAGTATGGTTCAACAGGCTTCCTCAATATATGGTCCCATCTGTGCACTACTACCCAAAATTAGTTGATGTGGCCATTAAGCATTTCAACCCAAATACCGGCACTATTGAGGGTCATACTCTGTTAGTCAACATCAGCCCAGGTGCCATTTGGAATATGTTGTGTATTCCAAATCCTATGCAAAGAGGGATGATAATGGATACTTTCACTCATAAATAGGGGGATCACATATGGAGCACCAAGAATAAGGCTTTGGAATTTTACAACAAAGAAACCCAAATGATTGAAGCAAAACACTGGAAGCCCCCAAGACTTCTATGCAGCACGGTGCTTTCAAGGAAGACATACAAGATGCTTGTTCAATGATGGCATTTTTTTTCAATCTAGACACCGATCAAGAGGTGTACACTTTTCAATTGGGCATGACTTTCCAATTCTGTAGGCAACAATTTTACTTTTGGTATGATTTTGCAAAATTCCTCTCAAAGAAAATGCTAGAGCAAATTAACAAGTACCAAGTTGAGTGGAAGTTCAGATTTCTCTCCTATCTTGCTTATATGTTTTTACATCAAAACCCTTATTTCTTTGATAAGCGGGTGAAGTTGTCTATCTTTGACAAAAAGAATAGAAGAAAACCAGTTTTTGTCTAGACCCCTCTCCTCTCTTCTACTTTTGATTATTATGCATTTTTGAATTGTTTATTGACTCCGATTTTGCAAGATTTGCAAGGAGAGGAGGGTATTAACCGACTCACCTTGACACAGATAGAGTAAATGTAGAATTTCATCCCCAAATGTGACTGGTTTTTTGGAATGGATTTTACATTCATCTGAATGTGAGGTTTTACTGAGGAACCTTTCCGCCTTCCAATATGTGTTACAAATCGAGTGCTAGCCCTTGAGTTGTGTTGGCTCTCAAAAACGCAAGCTGAATGCCAAGAAAGGTTGCCAAGCTTTCTCGACGTTTAAGGGAAATGAAACAAGGGCAGATGAACTGAACCTTCTACTCTTTAGGTGCTGCTAGACCTAGGCGGGTGTACCTAACAGAATGAAGCAGACTTGACCTTTTTTCTTCTTCAACAGCAATTTACCCACATCGGCAAAGGGGAGTGGATAAACGAGTTTGAATCCCAAACTAAACTGATTGAATAGTAAGAAAACTAAATCTAAAAAAAGTCTATAAGATGAAATGAAATGAATTGATTGTGTAACAAAGACTAGTGCCTTGTTGGGTGTGTGGAGTCAATGAGAACCTGAATAGGAAACTTCTTTCTAACAGAAACTCAAATTGTTTGGCATACAAATTAGGTTTATAATTGGTATAAACATGCAAGAATGTGACTACAGAGCTCTTCTTACTGATCCAGTTGAAATTTTCTAATAACTATGATTGATTAAAAGGATTTAATCTTTCCTAGAAAGAACCAGTTAATGCAATCATACAAATACAACAAATGTGCACAGAAAAACTAAAAATATCCTTGATATGCCAGTTTGAGTAATTAGAAAATACCAATCATGGAGACAGCTCAACAATATTTCAACTTAACATAACAAACAACTGAAACCAGAAAGAAATAACCAGCTCATGTGAATTCAATTGAAATCTCCATTGTCAACTTTATGCAACATAGTCTCAAAAATCAAATTTTCAATCTATTGCAATTTCTACCTTCACTGTTCTCTCTACTAATTCTACTCACTCTTTTACAGTCTAGAGTGAGCACATATATAGACTATCAGAAAAGAAAAACTTCCCCACATGCATGTACGTTAAAATTTGCATGCTCAGTCATTTCAAAATGTTTTCCAGAGATTCCTGCAGAAATTTCATAATGCCCCCGAGCACCTGAATCCCACGCCAAGCAACATTGAAGGCGCCATGATGATGTGTAGTCATAACAGATGCCTAGGGTCCCAATTTAGCATTCCACTGTCTTTACCGTCGACAAGTTGACCATCACTGAGAATTCACTACATGTCGGCCACAAGATCTGCATTACTGTTATTTACCAATTGGAACAGTCGGCGAGACATCCTATTAGTCCTGTCGAAGGAAATTATAACGTTAATCACTGTCATCCCGCGTGCCTTGTGTTATTCGTCCTCGCCATGACCTTCCACAGTTGGGGAGATATCAAATTGATGACCTTATGTTCCTTTGAGATTCATCCCCCATTCGTTCACATGTATCGCTGTGACCTCTTGACTTCGGGGAGACCACCTATCGATAACAAAATGTTACACCGAATGCCCTTTGCATAACCCTATGTCACTGTGACAACATCAAACTCTCGCCGAGGGGAACCCTTGTTGTAATAGTTGGTAAGACTAACCACACTCGGGGAGACCTCATTCTAGAAGCAATAACATATACCGATGTATCCTCCACATTCTCCGGTCGGTATGACACAACGAAGTCACCGAGACATCCCTTCGATATAGCCAACTCCCACCGATGAACATATTAAACACTCCTGTCGGGGAGACATGACCTCCTCGGGGAGACCTCAACCTGATAGCCACAACCTCACGCCGAAATGAATCCTGACGGGCTGTTGTAGTCGATGAGACATATGGTGTTCGGTGAGACATCACCCCAATACAACCAAACTTTCACTGAAAGCTCATCCTTCGTTGCTGAGATAGTGCAAGATTCTTGCCAAATGGAGCCCGTGGGTAAATAACATTCACTGTGACAATCAACATGTCTTAGCGACCGACCTGAAACACAAAAGAGTTAGTAGAAAACAACATGGGTCGAGGAGACCCAGAAAATCTCTTGCCGATGTGAACAATGATGTGGAAAAAGCATGACTCAATAGATTCAATGGGGAAAAATGGTAGAATATGGGAGAACAAGCTCGTGAAAAGGGGAAAAATGGAAAACTATGAATATGAAGACACATGAAAAATCATCAGGAAATTCATAGTTCCAACAATGGATCCGACTGTGGATGAATGATAGTCAAATCATTACAAGGATCCAAATTCCTTGGGTGAGCAGACCAGACCTTATCCAAGATGGACCAGAATGAAACAGGGAGGAGTAAAATGGAAATAGAGTAGATCAAAACCCTACACTACTGTGCATGGAAAATAAATTTTAAAGAGGATACAAAAGAGTTGTCCATGATTTGTATGATTAGAAGATCACATCTCAACTGGTGGCCCCAGGGCACCTAAAATGAAATATCCAGACTTCCCTCTGTCATAAACTTGACTCTAATTTGATTTTAGTGAACTCCAGAGAGTATTTATGTCATCTTCCTTGCCATTGTTATGCTTGAAACTCCTTCCATCATTTTGATCCATTTCATGCACCATGAAATGATATTCTAACTATTTTGAAAGCTGAAGACATTCATTCCTCATCATATAACTGGGATTAACTTGTATAAAAAATATGTAATCATCATGAGGCCATCTATGCAACCAAAAAAGATAACTTTCATGTGTAAGGGAAGAGAAAAATTCATGATCATCCAAATTACTTATCTCAACATTCAGGCACTTCTCACACAAATCTAAAAGCTTTGGTGTTTCAACACTATCGTAAACATTTTGCATCACTTCCATACCAATATTTCTGGGAACAACCAGATCTAAAGTATTTTGTACCTTTTCTACATCACCAATTTGTAATGACAAGGATTTTTGATCCACACAGACATCATTTTGCACAATTGATTCAACAGAAACAAGGGATGAAACTTCTAGATCTTTTTTGCACATGGATTCCTGATATTCTAATGCCAACAAATGTGAAATTTGTTCACCTTTGAGTGAATGTGCATCTAAATGCATATCATTACAATATTTTTCTTCACCCTTATCATCAAAAGAAAGAGGTTCAAGATCTTTAAAGAATGAAAGATCAAAAACATTACCACCACAATTACTTGTTCCACAATTTGATGTATCATCTTGTTTGTCTGAAAATATTTCCTCCTCACCATAAAGTGAATTTGAAAATACCTGAAACCCATTCTTTGGCACACCTTGGAAAAATATTATTTGATCTTCTTTTAACTCCTCATCACACAATGGATTTGAAAAAATTTGGAAACCATTTTCAGGTATACATACCTCTTTATCATCAGATGTATCTTCATAGTAGGTAGAAAAATCCTTTGAATGTTGATCAAAATCCTCAGGTTCTTCATAAGAATCAAAATATTCACTGGATCCCTCACAACACTCATTGCTCTCCCTGTCACAATGTGTTATACAAGAGAAATCTCTCGTAACTTCATCTTCCTCATGCAAGCTACCATAGGAATCATTCTGACTTGTACTTATTTCATCTTCTATCAGTTGCATTGTCTGATCAATGTCTCTGTCTTCATCAATGATGTCATCACTATCTTCATACCTTTTCTTATCCATGATATCAATCAGCACATCCACTTGGTTCAAAGTGATTGGTAATAGTGACTTAGGCCAATGAATTGAATCAGGCCAATATACTTTCATGAACTGCTCAATAAGCATGGATATGTTGATCCCACAATTTATAGGAATTTGCATACAAATCTCTAGCATTCTGCAAAGCAAAGAATGCCCATATTCTCCTCTATTTCTTCTTATGCTAAGAAGGGCATCCCAAAGATTTTTGAAATATTCATCATCATCATTTTTAGACGATTGGTTTTGATACATACCTTGGTGCAGATTCTGAATAACATTTCCAAATGGATTAGAATTGTATTGAACTTGATATTGACCATAGTGATAATCTTGACAGCTTACCAATCTTTGTCCATGAGGGACTGGATAAGTACTTACTTGCTTTGATGGTTGTGGTGAGCAAATATTCTATTGCACATGATATACATAGCCTCCATTGTGAAAATTCCCAACTATATTATGACATGCTTGTGGAGTCCAAGGACCATTTGCATATGAATATCCTTCCTCATTAGAGAATGGTATATATTGTGGTGCATCTAAGACAGGAAAGATACCCAACTCACTCTGCTTTTGAAATAATGCTTTCTTGCTCTTAGCTAGTTCAATTGTCGCTTTGTTTAGCTCATCCCTTAGCTCATCCAAAGATAATTCCCAAAGATTGTCATCCATTTTTCATCAAAAAATTTTCTAGAGTCGCCACTCACTTTACAAAGAGTGAGAAAGATGAAACTATCCTTAATTTTATTTCCCAGAGGAATCACACTATAAGATCTCTTTACTGACTCTGTATCACAATCTTCAACTAGATAACTGCAATATGTTTCCCCAGCAGAGTCACCATTTCTGTTGGCTCTCAAAAATGCGGGCTAAATGCCAAGAAAGGTTGCCAAGCTTTCTTGACGTTTAAGGGCAACGAAACAAGGCCAAATGAACTAAACCTTCTACTCTTCAGGTGCTTCCAGACCTAGGCGGGTGTACCTAACAGAATGAAGTAGACTTGACCTTGCTCTTCTTCAACATAATTTTTCCAACATCGGCAAAGGGGAGTGGATAAACGAGTTTGAATCCCAAACTAAACTGCTTGAATAGTAAGAAAACTAAATCTAAAAAAAGTTTATAAGATGAAATGAAATGAATTGATTGTGTAACAAAGACTAGTGCCTTGTTGGGTGTGCGGAGTCAATGAGAACCTAAATAGGAAACTTCTTTCTAATAGAAACTGAAATTGTTTGGCATACAAATTAGGTTTATAACTGGTATAAACATGAAAGAATGTGACTGCAGAGCTCTTCTTACTAATCCGGTTGAAATTTTCTAATAACTATGATTGATTAAAAGGATTTAATCTTTCCTAGAAAGAACCAGTTAATGCAATCATATAGATACAGCAAATGTGCACAGACAAATTGAAAATATCCTTGATATGCCAGTTTGAGTAATCAGAAAATACCAATCATGGAGACAGGTCAACAATATTTCAACTTAACATAACAAACAATTGAAACTAGAAAGAAATCACCAGCTCATGTGAATTCAATTGAAATCTCCATTGTCAACTTTATGCAACATAGTCTCAAAAATCAAATTTTCAATCTATTATAATTTCTACCTCCATTGTTCTCTCTGCTAATTCTACTCACTCTTTTATAGTCTAGAGTGAGCACATATATAGACTATTAGAAAAGAAAAACCTCCCCACATGCATGTACTTTACAATTTGCATGCTTAGTCATTTCAAAATCTTTGCCAGAGATTCCTGCAGAGATTCCATAACACCCCCAAGTACCTGAATCCCACGCCAAACAGCATTGAAGGCACCATGATGATGTGCAGTCATAACCGATGCCCAAGGTCCCAATTTAGCATTCCACTATCTTTACCGTCGACAAGTCGACCATCGCTGAGAATTCACTACATGTCGGCCACAAGATCTGCATTACTGTTATTTACCAGTTGGAACAGTCGGCGAGACATCTTATTAGTCCTACTGAAGGAAATTATAACGTTAATCGTTGTCATCCCGCGTGCCTTATGTTATTCGCCCTCGCCATGACCTTCCACAATCGGGGAGATATCAAATTGATGACCTTAGGTTCCTTCGAGATTCATCCCCCATTCGTTCATGTGTATCGCTGTGACCTCTTGACTTCGAGGAGACCACCTATTGATAACAAAATGTTACACCGAGTGCCCTTTGCATAACCCTATGTCGCTGTGATGACATCAAACTCTCACCAAGGGGAACCCTTGTTGTAATAGTCGGTAAGACTAACCACACTCGGGGAGACCTCATTCCAGAAGCAATAACATATACCGATGTATCCTCCACATTCTCCGGTCGGTATGACACAACGAAGTCACCGAGACTTCCCTCCGATATGGCCAACTCCCACCAATGAACATATTAAACACACATGTTGGGGAGACATGACCTCTTCGGGGAGACCTCAACCCGATAGCCACAACCTCACACCGAAATGAATCCTTACGGGCTGTTGTAGTCTTGGAGACATATGGCGTTCGGTGAGACATCACCCCAATACAACCAAACTTTTGCCGAAAGCTCATCCTTCGTCGCTGAGACAGTGCAAGAGTCTTGCCAAATGGAGCCCGTGGGTAAATAACATTCGTTGTGACAATCAACATGTCTCGCCAACTGACCTGAAACACAAAAGAGTTAGCAGAAAACAACATGGGTTAGGGAGACCCAGAAAATCTCTTGCCGACATGAACAATGATGTGGAAAAAGCATGACTCAACAGATTCAATGGGGAAAAATGGCAGAATATGGGAGAACAAGCCCATGAAAAGGGGAAAAATGGAAAACTTTATACTGTGCCATTATTGTTTGAATGGTTTATTTTCCACACTTCTATAATTTGAATACAAGTTTGCTAGTTTAGATCATGTCTTTTGACTCTTCTTTTAGTAAATGGGTGTGAAAATTATTTTATGTCATTGAATGAGTTGTTCATGCTACAATATTTAATTTTTGTTATTCTAGGACATGGTAAATTGTTGAGTGGGCCATTAGACCATATCCAAAAGACAGGTTCATCATGCCTTTTATCTAAATTCAGGTGTATTTCCCTAGCTAGAGCCTTTATTTTTATATCTGCATTTGTTTCTAATTCCAAAACCAATTACAGAAGAAGCCAACTTCTTTAAAATCTAGAGGTCACTCATTTTAGTGTAATAAGTCCCCCATAAACTAAGTTTCCCACAAAGGGTTGTTACCTTTCCAATTTTTGGCATCAACAAAAGGAACTTCTGACTTTGGCATTCTATATGGAAGGTGCAAAGATCCTAAGTTGATTGGCTATACGGACTCAGATTGGGCCGGTTTTGTTGATGACAGAAAATCTACTTCAAGGTATGTATTAAGTTTGGGTGCAGGAGTTGTTACATGGACCAACAAGAAGCAGTAGGTAGTGTCTCTTTCCTCGACTAAAGCTGAATATCGGGGAACTGTTAAAGCAGCTTGTGAGGCAGTTTGGCTTTGAAGGGTGCTTTCAGACATGCAAATATCTCAAGCAAGGCCTTCCCCCTTATACTGTGACAATCAAGAGGTGTTGAAACTCACTAAAAATTAGTCTTCCATGAAAGGATAAAGCATGTTGAGCTTCATTGTCATTTCATCTCCCAGCTTGTCGAAGATGGATCAATAGTATTGTAGTATGTTTCAACAAAGGATCAAATTGTTGATATTCTCACCAAGTCTCTCAGCCCAGATAAGTTTGTAAAATTTAGGGGGCATCTTGGTGGAGTTGATAGATTGACCATTAAGGGAGGGTATTAAAATAATATTTAGATTTATTAATGGTCAATATTCTGCAAATCTTGTAAACTAGTAGTTTAGATTTCTTTCCATTCTTTCTTCGATGATGTTTCTATTTTAGAAACTTGGTGCTTTAGAAACATCTATTTTGTAATCTTTATATGAAGCATGTTCACTTCTTTTCAATATATTGAAGATTTCATCCAATCATTGTTTCATTAGTGAAACTTGTTAACTTTGCATTTAGTAATGATGCCAAATTTATCCATTATGATCTAATAGTGCAAGCAACTCTTAATAGGTATGAATGATCTAGGTACTCTAAATATGTTCTCAAATCAATGTTGAGTTTAGGATGGAATTCATTTGATTGCCTTTTCCAGATGTTGGAAACCAATAGTAAGCATAACTAAATATGGGGTATTCTATCTTTATATATGTTGGGTGGATAATGGTATGCTAAGTTTTATTATTGATATTATACAAAATTGTTAAGTACATAGAATTAGGGTATTGTTTAATATTACTACTATGAGTTTTTCTAGCTAACAAATAACATGTTCCCAAATAACAATTAAATGAAGTGAATAGACTTTGATTACTTTATGATCGGTATTTGTTTATGTATGTGTTTGAATAGAGGCCAACTCATGCAAGATTAATGAGTTACTTGTGTGTCAGTAATTTGACCTCAAGACCTATAAGACTCAATGTATAGATTCATGTATTATTTTATGTGGCATATATGGAGTTCAACTTTACTCATATTTTTGAATCCTTATAGCATATGGATTGTGTGTGTTTATCTATAGGATGACCCTACATGTCAGATTGAGTTTAATATAGGTCCAGATAGTTGGCTATCACTAGAATACCATGTAGGTGATGGATGCCAGGTGATATCCACTATATCTTAATGATTATCCAACTTTCACCAATAACATAGAGGTGAAAAATGCTAGGAGTTAGCTATGATATGATGCAAGCACAATTTATCTGAGTATCATTAGTACCATGCAAGTGATGGATGAAAGGATCTTATTTGCATATCTTAAGCTTTAGTCGACTATCAACAATATCCCAAAGGTGACGTATGCCAAGAGCTACCCATGGTATGTTAAGGATTAGCCAAATTTCACCATTAACATGCAGGTGATAAATGCTAGCATCTATCCCACCGATTTTGCTAGTGGCTCAAAAACAATAGATGTTAGGATCTATCAACTTGAAAGGTTTAACAAGATGTGAAAAACTTATTAATGACCTTATGTGATGTGTGTTGCTTCACTTACATCTTATCCAATGAAGATTAGGATACTTGCTCATCATCATGGCTGGTGCAAAGAATAAATAGGTTGCATCCACTTATTTTCACTAGTTGGTCATTATGTATGTGTGAATTAATCATTGTATACTTGTGTAAAATGATCCCTTGAGTTGTGCATGTTGTTGTGCTTATGCCCTTACGTGTGATGGCAAAAAGTAGTTTGGGATGCTTACTTGTCATCATAAATGATTGTAGACTAGGAAAAAAGTTGGGACCCATGGTGTAGTATGAGATGTACCGACATTCCTCTTTTTGGTTGGGATGTGCTTAAGTGCTTATGTGCTAGTGAACCAAGTAAAGGAAAAAATGTTGGTAATAAGGTCGCAATCACTTCCTTTTTGTTAGATGATCTCTATGTAAACATGTGATCTTTAAGTTACTCACATTGTGTATGTGTTGGGTGCATGAGTTAGTCACATTGTGTATATTTGATGAATGCATAAGTTTGTATATTATGTATATACAATTATTTACATTGTGTATATGTGACACATGTAATATTATCATTGTGTGTATTTGTGAGGTGTATAAGAGCCTAGTTGCATCATGTATATGCAACACAAGGGCTAGCCACGTTGTGTATAAATGATGAATGCTTAAGCTAATCATTGTGTGACCATATGATATTTGTATGAGATGGTCCCTATGTGGTTTTCTGTGTATTCATACACAAATGTTGGTTTCATCTAACATATGATGGGAAGACAGTCACTATGTCATGTCCCTTTTTTTAGGCAAACTTAATTAGAAGACTTTTAGCCTATTATTTTATTTCCCATAGACTATCGGGATGTTATAAAGGAAATAATTTAATAATTTAATTTAATTGTCCAAAAAGTAACTTAATGTTATATTCATTAAAAAACAACTTATGTTTTGTTATTAACAAGTTTTAAAAGAGAAACAAAAAGATGTTACTAAGACCAAGGGACCAATTGAAATATTAAATTAAAAAGAATAGGAAATTCTAGACTCCTCAAAGAACCTTTAGTAAAAAGGGATTATAAAAGGCAGAGCTGGGTAGAGAAAGAAATCATTCATTGTACTGTATCAAACCCCAATTTTTAAAATTGAACCCTTGCATTCATCTTTTTTCCTTAGGACAAAACCTCTTTTGACATCAAGATTTGAAGGATAAAAACCCTATAGATTTAGATTGAAGACGAAAACCCTCTTGTCTAATCAAGTGATTTCATTTCATGAGTATTATTGAAGATTTTTAATATGTGAAGTTTGCTACAGTATTGCTGCTATAGTGATTTGTAGGATGCTACAGTAGTTGCTTATTTTGTTGGTTTGTGGATTTTCAATTGGTAGATATTTCCAGTTTATTTTGTGAAGGGTTTCAATATTATTTTGTGAAGGATTTTGTTTAATGTATGTAATATTTTCAATAAAATATCAATATTGCTTACTGATTGGAAGAGTGTTATTAGCTTCCATATTTGTTTGTTGGAGTGTTAAGGTATTTTATCCTTTCATTTGCAGCCAGCAATTATTATCATAATTCTACTTGGGTGCCTTTGTGCTGGGTTGAATTGCTGCTCTTTTTGAAGTTAATAAAGGCTGTTATGACCTGCAGAACCCTTGTTCAGATCAGCCACCCCTTCTAGATTTGGAGTAGAGGTACTTGGGGACTACTGCTTTCTGTTTTGGGGTTATTTCTGGGTGTTGTATAGGTTTCACTGTTGGAAGCTGTACACTCAGGTCGTACCTCTCTGAATCTGATTATTGTGTTTCAATCTGCATTTTGAGTTGTCAAACCTTCATTCTAGGTGCATCACATGTCAATATAATTGTTGGAATAATATAGTCCGTTGCAATTTGTAGACTGTTGTTGCTACCTATTACTTGGCTGCACTATCTCATTATTAGCTACAAATCAGCTTATTTACCTGGCTGTACCAGTTCCTAACTGTTCTTTTTGCTTTGATGTTCATGAAAATTCTATTTGTAATTAGCTCTGCATATAAGGAGATATTGCTAATTTTCTAGGTCTCATATTCTCATATTGTTACATAATTAGCTGGGCGGTTCTTTGCTAGGTCATATATTTGACATTGATCTTTGAATGGGGTGTTGGATGACTTAGATGCCTAGTCAACCTATCTATCATTTATATTTTGTTATTGCATGCATTGTAAACTGTGTGACCTTCTGTTAGTCAGTATAATAAATTTAAATATTTTTAGCATTTTAATCACCAAATGTCTATTTCAATGATCAGAAAGTGTTAGAATTGGTGCATGAGTTTTGGTTTTGGTCAAGATTATCAAATATTCTAGTTTGGGAAACGACATGCTATCATACTATTGTGAATGGATCAAATTGGAAGCCTAAGATCAATTAAAAGTTGTGAATCAAAAGTCAGATTGAAGATCTCATATCAAAGGAGAGGATGAAATCTCTCTCTATTATTGATGTATAAACAATGGAGCCTTTGTTTCCCAAAAAGGATACATATAGTGTTAATGAACCCTCGAGCTATGGGTCTGGGTCTAAGGATGTCCCCAATATTGTGGGATTTTACCATATTTAGTGTGAGTATCTAGGATCATGGCATGGAGTTAATGCCATGACTATGGATGGTAAGATTATCAATCTAACACTTTGTATTGGATAAAGGTCGCTTGGTCGATTAAGTTAATTTTTGATGTCTCATGAAAAATAAATAAAAATATTGGTAGTAACTAGGGTTGTTATTACACCATATGAGGATACTTTTGCGAATAGATATCTCAATGGCATTTTATTGTTTCATTCTACATGGGAAGAATATATGCAACATAAATGGCAAGTCCTTCAAACCTTGTGAGCTAATCAAATGAGGTTGATTTTGAAAAATGTAAGTTTGCACAATAATATTTGGTTTATTTTGGGTATGTAGTAGAAGATGGTGAATTGAAGGTACGTCTTAGCGAAATTTCATATATCATTTCTTAGTCTATTCCTACTAATGTGCACAAAGTAAGAAGCCTTGTGGATGCATTTCACCAAAGAAAAAAATTCATAGCTTCCTTCTTATCTATTATTGCTTATTTGCATTCATTCACTTCCAAGTAACAAGTCATTAATTTAAGGAAAGGCTCCACAAAAAGATTTTGAGATACTTAAAAATATATATTAATAAATCACCCATTTTAGCCTTACCAAATTTGAGGAAATCTCTTGAGATAGAGGTGGATGCCTCAAGTTATGTCATGGGAGTTGTGTTGATGCGAGAAAGGAAATCATTATGTTACCATTTTGAGTTGTTCACAAAAATCGTGTAAGATTATCCCACATATGATAGAGAGTTGTATTCATTTTTGCAAGCAATTAAGAATGAAAACATTACTTGTTGGGAAAAGTAAAATATTGTCCACACCAGCCACCAAACATTGCAATATCTTCAAAACCCAAAGTAAGTTGTAGCAAGCAAGCTATTTCAAATGGATGTCCCACTTCTTGCAACAATTTCATTTGGCGAGGTAATAAAAGAGAGGGATCATAAATAAAGTGACAAACATGTGTAAGTCACCAATTGCTTCAGCTCTATGCTCCATCGTACAATTATAATCATTTTCTCATGAATTCTATCAAGAAGATTATAGAATATTTTTGGTGGGAAATTAAGCTTTACAAGAGTATTCATGCTATGGCTGACCTTTACACTTAATATGGCCTCTACGAAATAGGTAAGATTTGTATTCCAAGAGGTACAGAAGAATAATTTTTTTGAAGGAACACATACTTCCAAAGTTTTAGATCATTTTGGCATAGGAAAATAATTGCTCACTTTCAAAGATATGTACATTGGGAAAGCATGCAAAATTATGTTTCCAAGTTCATCAAGGTTTGCAAATTATGTAGCACTATCAAATTAGGAAACTACAAACTAGGGTTGTATCTTCGATGAAAAGTCCCTTTAAATCCAATGGAATGTATCTCCATGGACTTCATTGGAGGACTACCAAAAAATCAAGAAGAGGTGATGACTCTCTTTATTGTTGATGATAGGTTTTGAAAGATGTGCATTCTAACTCCTTGTAAGAAAAGTGTAGAGCGAAAAGAGGCTACACTATAATTTTTTTGATTGTCTATAATTATATTTTAATTTCACTTAATTCATTGTAAGTTACAAGAATGCAAGGTTCCATAGCAAATTTTGGGCACCCCTCTTGGACAACATGCAAAGTTGATAGTTGGCAACTTTCCATCCATAAATAAATGTGGAAGTCGAAGTGAAATAGAATGTTGGTTCATCAATTATAGGGCTACAATATGAGTAGTCTTGGGACATGGGACATTGGTTTCAAATATGTATAACATACTTTCAATAAGTCAAACCATGAATTAAAATCATGAAGCAAATTTGAATCATTAATACCATTTGTCCTCAATAAATACCAATTATAGTAAGTGATCTTGGATAATTTTGAGGTTTTAAGTAGTTAAGGTTCACTTTATATAGGTAAATGAATTAAGATAGTTACAAAGTTTAGACAAAAGCCTTGGTAGTGAGAAATCTTAACCAATTTGAATTTTTTTAAGGGATTGTGTGAGTAACTCTCCTCTTTAATTTTGATAATTATTATGAGATTAAGTTTGACAACTTTGTTGCTTAAATGTTTATAATTATTATTTTGAAAATTTAAATATGTTTTAATTTTATTTATTAAAAGGCTTCATTTTGATGCAAGAAATATAATGTTGGTTCATCGATTATAGAGCTATATAGGAACAATCTTGGGACATGAGGCAAAAGTTTCAGTTATGTATAACACACTTTCAATAGTCCAATCCATGAACTAAAATCATGAAGAAAATTTGGATCATTAATATCATTTGTCCTCAATAAATACCAATTATGGTAAGTGATCTTGAATAATTTTGAGGTTTTAACTAGTTAAGGTTCACTTTATATAGGTAAATGAATTAAGATAGTAAAAAAGTTTAGACAAAAGTCATAGTAGTTAGAGAAATCTTAACCAATTTAAATATGTTTTAAAGTAATAGATCATGTGAGTAACTCTCCTCTTTAGTTTTGATATTTAATACGAGACATTTTAAGTTTGACAACTTTGTTACTTAAATATTTATAATTTTATTTTTAAAATTTATATATAATTTATATTTTGTATTATATTCTATTTATTAAAAAACTTAATTTTGATGTGAAGCGATGAAACTAATTTTACATATTTTAGATCACGTGTATTTTAAGAAAACTTGCATGTATTTTTATTTCTTTATAAATTTTAAATATTAAAAATGAATCAAACCAAAAAGCATATTATATATTTGTTAATGTTGTGAATCCATTGTAGTAAGAATACAAAATATATGTAATAGAACATTAAAATATTGTAAAGAATAATTGGTAATAGAGAACATACCTAGATGGTTTGAGCATCCCATTGACATCTTGCAATATGTTAAAATCAACTTTTTTTGATTGCAAAATATGGAACATATTCAAAGCACCCTGAAATTTATTGAAAAATAAAACAACAATATTAAGTTAAATAAATAAATTATTTATCAGATCTAAAATCAATTAACTTCTAAAAACTTTAAATGTAAGAAAGTAAAAGTAAAAGTGTGCAATTCTTTAAAATGCAAAGAGTGTTTAGATACAAAATTTAATCATCTTAATCAAATCAAAAGGAATATTTATTTTCTATTGACTAATTATGCTTAAGATTATTTTAAGGATTTCCAAAAAAAAACACATTTGGATTGTTCATTCTTTTTCTTATGTGTAGGGCTATAGAAGAATCAAATTACATTGGATTCAAATTGAGCACATACTCTTGGTAGATGGATCCTACAAAGTTTATCTAAGGGATCTCTATGACAACATGCTAAACAACATGCTAGACACCTTCTAGAAGGGACATAAGTAGATTTATTGTCTTATTTCAATGCCATGATGTCTATTCAAAAGTCAAATTGAATCAATTTTAAAATAAATCAATGAGGTTATGTTGTAAAAAGGGACAATGTGTGCACACTTATACAAATTTTCCCTTGTATTCTAGAAGGTATGTGATTCAAAGAGTCATGCACTTACACTTCCAGAGAGAGACTTTGTTGAACTTCCTCTAGAGTACACATGATTCAAAGAACCAAAAGTGATTACACTTCCAAGGTGAGCCTTGATTGAACTTGTTGGGAAATCAAATTTGAATCAAGCTTATTTTATCCTCGAGACATTTATTATATTGAAAGAGCTTGAGACTAAATAAGGAAACTTAGTAAGTGTAGTAAACTAGGTCTATATATAACATGTTCATTGTACTTTACATGGAGGTGGGGACAATTGGGAAATATGACTTCTTCTATGTAGCTAGTGTAGGGGAAAGGCTCTTTATTTGTCAATATGAGTTCTATTAGCTAGGGAGTGGAAGTATTGCAGCTTATATGAGCATTTTCTTTGTAAACAAATATTTTTGAGTGCTTAAGATAATATCTATTGGTGACATTATTGGATGTTGTAGACATGCAAAATTGCATTTGATCGGATTCAGTCAAATTAGATGTCGCATTAGGACCATTCATCAATTAATCAAGTGCATTTTCATCCATTCATTTATCAAATAAACATTATCATTCAACCTTCATCTTGCATCATCCATTTAATTAAATAAATCAGGACTTCATTTAAATCAAATCCTAAATCATATTCCATCATTTTCTGATTTAAATAAATCAATTATCAAAGTCTTGAAAGTCAACTCAACTAATCAGCATTAAATCAGCCTAATCATCATTAACTTAATCTAATCTTGACCTAATGATAATCCCATCCCACTTGCATTTTCTAGATATCTCCACTTGCACAATAAATCAATTTTATTGATTTATTAAATAACCTCATTTTCCCTCAACATGACAAGTCAAACATGGCATTTATTGCTCTTTTTTGTTGTCCCCCTCTCAAAATTTATTGCAAATTTGAATTCAAAATTTCCCCCTCTTGGGCACTCTTCCCAAATCTTGCACAACCATTGACCACTCACATGATGACAAGTGTCCTCAACACATTGGCTTGTTTTTTATCCCACATTGGTCCCTCTTCAACACTTAGCATTTTGAAAATCTATAAGATAGGGGCTTCATTCTCATTCAAGGATCCACAATTTTATGCAAGGTTACTCTCTTCATTTGAGATTTGATCTTGTTCATCATCACTCCACCATCTCTATTTGCATTTTATCATTTTGAGCTTTGATCAAGGGTTGGAAAAGGGTCACTAGCACATGTGACACCAATCCAACTATGGAATAGGTAGCTTGCTTTTGTTTTCATAATGCTTTAGTCTTTTTATCATCATTTGTGGCATTTTGAAAGCATTTGTAATGGATTTCATAGAGATATTTTGATAGAGTTTGCAAGGCACTAACCCATTGTTTGAAGTTTAGTTGTTTGTAGATTTTAAAAGGATACCTACATTTGGCGCTAGAAGGAGGGCGGGTTTTTAATATTTTCTCTAATGTACATTTGTTTCATGTTTGCAAGATCTGATGCATAGATTGCTCACTGGTTTCTCATCATTCTAACATTAAGAGGCTTTTTGTTCCCTTATTTCAGAGACAACCGAAAAAGTGATATAGAGTTGAGTAGCCATATAATGCAGTAGATTTTAAATGATAAATGGTGGTAGATGTTGAATGTTTCGATCTGTTTTGTCATTTATCTATCTTTCTGTGTTAAGGATGTGTTCCCATATTGAAATTTACGTTACATTGCAGTCCAAATAATTCATACATCTTGTACCTACAACAAAATTTTTTTATGCTGGAATTAATATTGAACACGTTTGCAGTTTGTATGGTCACTTTATATGTTTACAATAGAGGGTAAGTATTTATTTTTTTTTTGGTCATCCCCTCTGAATCTATCCAAATTCACTGCTCCATAAAAAATATACATTTTCTGCCTGTGTTTGAGATCTGTGTGATCAATCTCTTTTGAATCGCTTTTATCTTCCCACTATTGGTCCACTAGCCACGCTCCAAACACAAGTTCGATTCCCACTTGGTGCATTTCTTTTTTGATTCAAAAAAACATATGCTACTGTTTAGAGTTGATTAAGAGAAACATCCAATACTAGACAGCCAATCTCAGCGCCACTTCCTGTTAGGCACCTGATGTAATCACTGGGTTATGTCGACCATCCTTTTTAATGTGCTAAAAGTCGAGTTTTCCTTTTACACATGCAAAGAAGTTTAGTAATCTGTATGGGATCCAACATGTGACAAGTTCCAAGTGTTGGGTTAATTTCTAGTTTCTGTCAAATCTTGATGTAAAAGCTTCCTCAGATTTCACTAATATTGGTAGAAAAGCTCTAAGCGCTATGATACCTGACCGACATTAGGACAGCTAAACATTAACATTTGAACAATATGCTCATCATTAGTATCTTAGCCGTAATCTTTTGTTGGCGCCAGTCACTTTCAAATTTCTCTTGACTTATTACACTACTGGCTACCCTCTAAGTTTTTTTAAGTTGTCGTGTCTTTCAGGCTTCCGTCCTTCGTACAGGATAAATTGTTGACTGTTATTTGGGCAGTCGATTCCAAATTTATTGTGAGCTTTTGTACTGTCATCTGCGCCGAAGTCTAGGTATTTTGGGATTGAGAGTTTAGAAGTGAAAAATTTATCATCTCACTTGCCATTTAATACTGCTACGCGGGTTAAGAGACATTATCTTAGGTATCCAGTTCATTACAGACAATATTGGTTGCAGCCAGCAGACCAACGACTCTACTAACATAAAATCTGGCAAAGTAGATTTGGTACGTCTGCCTATTGTAGAGTCCTTCCTGTCACAGTCATTTAAAATTCTAGTTGGATGTCAGATCATTGCGTGTGTAGCTTATATTAATGTGAGATTGCAGCTAATTCGATAGGCACGTTTCAGTCCTCTCTGGTAGAGGTTTTAACAGTCACTTCATTGTTGTAAAGGCGTTTACTACTAGAGAATATTTAATGCTGGCTGATCTAAAAATCAAAGAGAATTAAATCTTTCAGTGCGCGGATGATAAAAATAGGTATCTAATGCAGTAGGTTTACTAGAATATAAATTTTCTTACTGTCGATATGCCTGTCACTTTTCTTATGTATTCTTCGACCAACTAACTGCTTATGATTTGAAATCTTTCTGCAACTTTACTCCTGTGAGGTGTTCGAACAGAGGAAGACTTCAATAGTGCATTCAATAGCTTCTTATATTGAATCATCATACTAACAATTTACTGATCTTCTAATAAATGCTATAGATGATGATGTTATTGAAAAAATGATGTTATTTAATATCGAAGTCTATTTATTCATTGTGTTACACCTGCCAGTAGTATTCTTTTAAATGTTTTCTAGTACCTTTCCTGCGCGCCATTTCTAGCAAGGTAGTTTCAAATCCTGGTTGGCGCAGTTGTCTCGGGCATTTACTGTAATTGTTGACTTAAGATACAAAGGAGAAGAGCACATCTTTTAGAGCGCAATCTACTCTTAACTACTGAAAACTGTGCCTTTATTGTATAAAGTCCTGGCTAAGTGCGCTTTTTGTCTTCTTGAGTACCATTGGTTGGGAATAGTGTTTATAATAAGAACATTGCAAAAAGATCTTTTATGTCAAATCTACATGCATTAGAAATTTAAGATCATCCACGTTGGTCAAATCTAGCTTTCATAACTGTGATATGAGTAGGTCTTTGGTAAGGTCAAGGCATGTTGTAGAGTTGCACACTTTAATGTTCATCGAATCATTGTGATTTTTTATGATAGCCAACATTTAGAATAGGGAGGGTACCTTTGAAAGACATACTCCTTATAAATGATAGTCAACATTTGAAATTAAGGATAAAAGACTTGTCCTTTTAAATTGATTCATTGATATAATTCATTGAGCTTGGTATGATGAATCATTTTCACCACTATGACCCTAGTTAAATTTGAAAATTTATGGTGGGGCTTTCAAAAGGACTTATTCTTGGTAATTGACTCATTGGCTTAATTTTTCTAGTGATGAAGATTGTGATAAGGGAAAGAGAAAGATTAACAAGTGTGATGCCTTTTCAAATAGGATCATTAATAAATATTCATTTTATTTATCATCACTTAGGAGCATGTTGTTGTTTGAAGTCAAATTAGAATAAATTTGAGTTCTCACACAATCTATCTTTCCTTTTATAGGTACAAATGAACAACGAAGGAAAGAAGGAAAAGCGAAAGCGAAAAGTCAACAAAGAGAAGGCTATCAAATGAAAACCAAGGAGGGGAAATTCTTTTTTGAAAACACAATGTGTTTTTAAACACTTTAGTGTTTGATCAACACTACCTCACGAAATTGATTATCTTTTGTTTTAGAACACTAATTTTCATTTTGGTCTAAAACAAACAATTTGATTTTCATTGCAAAGGGCTTAAAATGAATCTTAGGACAAACTTACTAGATTTTGTTTTGGGCTAAAAATTGGACAAGCAATCTTCATATTTCATTTGGTGCTTAAAACGAACTCACAATTGCTTTGAAGGTTATAAAATGAACAAGTGTTTGAATTGTGTGATTGTCTTTTGAGTACGTATCCTCTCCCCTTGCGCTTCGTGCGATCTAGGGTGCAAGAGAAACATTCAAAATACATTTTATTGCTTTAAAACACTTCAATTTGGGCTTAAAAAATTGAACATCTTGTGCGAGTGTGAGTAGGGGCATTTTCGCGTACATTCTCTTTCTTTGTTCCATCAAAGATCGATCGAGTTACGGATTGTGTCTTTGCTCGCTTTTGTTTATCTTAGAGGGCCTGCCTTGGGGAAAAAGTACTCACCCAAGCGACGACTCAACCGGTAACACTCTAAAGCCAAGAGTATTTCCAGCTGAGATATAAATGATGGTTTTGGTTAAACGCCATAATCATGCGGTTGGCTCCAACAAGATGGATCTGAAAGGGGACTCTTGCCGTATGGGTCAATCTCCACGAACGGAAAGTCCTTACTAGAACCCATGTGCTAGAATATGCCAAAATCCTTAATCTATTTGTTGGTGCAAGAACGGTCGTTCTGAAGCCACCCCACACTCTTACGGTCTTCTAGTAGAGATGGAAAGCATGCCATGGGAGTTTCATGGGTGTTGATGCTTCACGACATTTAATGAGCCGTGGAGGAGCCAGTGGGTCAAGCATCTAACCATCGCTAGAGATAAGCGTAGCTGGACTTGTCCAAGTGGGAATCCAACAAATATTGTCTTACACATCCATAGGGCTTGTAATTATTCTTTGTTTGAAAACACAGTGTGTATTCGAAAACATTTTGCAAACAAACATTCAACATGGTTCTCAAAATTTCAAACCCTCTTGAAGACAAATATCATTGACTCAATCCATATGTTACTACTTTCCCTATGGATTCACGTTCGTAGAGGTTCCTAAGCATTGGATTATACCTCAATTTGTCTTTTTGAGTAAACAATAGGAAAACCCTTGCCTTAAGTTCATTGAATTTCCACATAAAATATCTTGTGGGGTTTAAGGAAATTAAGACATTGGTTCATCTTAGTTTGAAACTTTAATCAAAGAGAGTGTTTTTGGTAAAATAGATCCATTAAGCAAAGACTAAGAAAAATGAACTTTCATGTGTGTTGAAGACTCCAAATCCCAAAAGCACAAATCATTGATTGGAAATCCAAAATGTTCAAATCATTCCTTGGTTACAAAGGTCTTTAGGAAGCATATGCATGCTATTCAATACCTAGGTCTTGGAAAATACAAAGTGGTCTTTTTAGGTTCATCTAGGGATCAAAACAAATCAAACCTCTTTCATCCATTTTTCAAAACATCAAAAATCCATCTCACAAATCATCTTTTGAAAAACCTTGAAATCATCCTTGAAATGCTAGGCTTTATGACAAAATCAAGCAAATACCAAAATCATTGAGACCAAGTCCTTGAAAACTTTTATCAAAACACCTTTGGCTAGGAATGTGTAAATGCATCCTTTTGCATATCCTTAGTCAAAGTCATCCAAATCATCTTGTCTAACTTAGTGTATGTAGATGAATCCTTCTCCATATTACTTAGTGAAACAATCATCTTGTTTGGGTAGGTGTGGGTAGATGCATCCTTCTCCTCACACATATCCAAATCATCATCCTTTGAACACAACTATCTTTTAGATCATTATCAAACATCTTAGGGTTCCTTTTGTTCAAAATCCAAAAACAAAATCCAAATCAAGATCAAGGACAAAGTCTCAAAATCCAAAAATCAAACCAATCAAAAATCCAAAGCCTAGTATTTCATTCAAGACTTATCAAAAGCCAAAACATCCATAACATCCATCTTTGAACATCACCATCATATCATCATCACACTTGATCCTAAAAGCATCCTAAAAACTTTCACTTTGGGACATAAAATAGAGATTAATCCAAAGAGTCAAGAGATTCATCTCCCATATTCTCGAAGATTGATCCTTGTTTTATGGTTCTAACGAGATCTCAATACAAGAAGAGTATGGAAGCCCACAAAGAAACTCCCGCTTCAAGTGACCTTAGCCAAACAAACGCAGAAATGAATCTTGCAGAATCAAGCAATCCATTGGTCCCCTCATCATCACAAAACCCACAAGAAGAAAACCATGGAGAAGATCATACCTTTGGAATGTCTCGCAAAGAAATAGCTGAAATGCTCCAAAATCCGGACAACCATAGAATCATCAACATCATGATGAGACTTAACCCTTCATTGTACATGCTTGAACTAGAAAAACAAGGGGCCAAGTTGCCTTCAGATTTTGATGTGACCACTATAGTAGAGACATATTTTCCACCAATATCATCCACCATCCCCATTTCATCTACACCTCCATCCCAAAACGTCACGCAAAACATTCCAAAAATCACGACATCGATTGCTCCAACTCAACCAAATGTCAACAAGGGAAACACATTCCTCAATAAAATTCAATCACATCCCCTTGTAAATAACCAAAACTTGGACGCAAACACCGCAGTGGAACCAAACATCCTCCATAATCCATTACACCAAAATGTTCCTCTCACTTTACATTATGACCTATCATCAACATCATTTCACGGAGCACCACAAACACCTCTTCTCACAAATTCACAAGAGGAGGAAGACATATTCGGACCAGGGGGCATTTTCAACACCACAACACTCTCGCAAGGATTCACCTCCCTCACATTTCCACCTATCCCACCACTACCATTATCATCCACATCACTCCTTGGCTTGGGGTTGCCTCTCCTACCAAGTATCAATCAAACCGCTATCCAACCATGAATCAAAACATTTTTCCAAACGCTCAAAACTTATTGTTGACATCACAACAACAAACGACAAACACACAAGCAATGGCAACATCATCAAACACCCCCACAACATTGCAAAGCATGGTATCCCAAGGGCCAATCACATTAACGATGCCACTTACCACATCAACAACACCATCCACCAATCACGCAATCAACACAACACCATCTACCAACCAAATAATCAACACAACATCATCATCTACCACCATTCCAAATCCACCACCACCTCCACCACCACCAACGTTCACAACATCAAACCAGTTCAACGCAACATTACAAGCTCCTTTTCAAAGAGGACACCAACAAGTGCAAAAACAAAAAGCCATGCAACAAGCCGCTCAAGCTGCGCAAGCTACTAAAACTGCACAAGCTGCATTACAAGCACAACAAGCACAACAAGCCAAAGCTTTATTGCAACAGCAACAACAACAAGCTGCCCAAGCCGCTCAAGCATTGCAAGCACAAAGAGTCGCTCAAGCACAACTTTTATTACAACAACAAGCCGCACAAGCGCAAGCAGCACAAGCGCAAGCCCAAGCTCAAGCGCAATCTCAATATCAAGCACAACAAGCACAAGCACAAGAACAACTTCTTGCACAAGCAACACAAATACAAGCATATCAGCAAGCATTAAAGCAATACCAAGAGCAGTAAGAAGCAGCAAAATTGGCAGCCCAACAACAAGCGTTATGGGAACAAGAACAAGCAGAACAACAAGCGTTGTTAGAACAGCAACAAGGGCAACAGCAAGCAGAACAACAAGTGTTGTTAGAACAACAACAAGTGCAACAACAAGCAAAAATCCTAGTGCAACAACAACAAGAGCAACAACAAGCATTGTTCATCCAAAAACAAGTAGCAGCCTACTTCGCTCGCCACAACATACCGATACCATTGAATAATGCACAAACCAACCCATCCATCCAAACAAACCCATCCATCCAAACCATGATTACAACACCCCAAAACACATTCATTCCACCACCTGATCCTCAGAATGATATGACGACACAATTCAAGTTGCTCTCGCAACAAGTACTCGATCTTCAATCAGGGCGAACAACCAAAACACAAAGCAACTTGTGTCCCTATCCATTTGATAGGAGCCTAGACATGAAACCATTCCCTAAGGGATTTGAGAATCCCTAAATTTGACAAATATCGAGGGACGGGAAACCCTGAAGATCACATCAGGGAATTCTAGGTTCATTGTATGGAGGTTGCATATGACGATACTTATCTGATGCGGCTATTCCCTAGGAGCTTAGCAGGAAATGCTATAGAATGGTTCTCTCGCTTACCTTCAGGCATTAGGACATTCGAAGAAATTAGAGATGCATTCATTAGAAACTATGCCTGTAACATTACAATGGATGTTAGTCTCGAAGAACTCTACGCTCTAAAATAAGGAAAGAATGAATCTTTCGCTTCATTTCTTCAACAATGGCGATCCAAGGCCAATCGGAGCAAATGGACCATGCCAGAAGAGCAACAAGTTTGCACAATCATTACCAACCTTGAAAGCTGCTTGTCATTCCACCTCAAGGTTCAGGGAATCACCACTTATGATCAACTAATCTCCAAGGCGCTTAGCATCGAAAGAGCCCTTGCAACCCAACCCATCGAATCAACATCATATCACGAACCACAAAATAATTGCCCACCCTCAAATTACAATGATAAACCTCGTACATGGGCGAGAAACAAGAACATCACTAATGATGGTGTCGTTGACGCCAAGGTGGTCATTAGTGGTCCACGCCAAAAATACACCTACACCACAAATTCAACCACAACGCCAAAACACTCATCACACAACATATCAACCTAACAATAATCCCACCATCAATAACGTCAATGACCAAAGAGGACCACCTCAACGCAAAACATACCCCAAATGAAAATAC